>JAXQQM020058593.1:0-42419 GCA_034641835.2 Pinus albicaulis | reverse complement strand
CTCATATCTTTTGGAATGTGTTGACGGGAAAATTTGTCCGGCCAACAGTAGGGGATCTCCCCGGTAGAAAGTCCCAATTAGACCTTAAACCGTTTGGAGTAGGGATCCCGTCCGGGGTGTGGGTCCGGCTACCACTTAAGATGACTTCCCTTCGATCTCAAAAGAACCTGTTTGAATCTGCGGACATACACTCATTCACATGATACAGAATACAAGATTAATGTGTTAAACACGACTCAAACACTATGCGTAGCAAGATTATAGATAAAGCACGTACACCTCAAGAGATGTCATTAGCAACACATCTTTTGTGGGGTAATGCTTGTACGGTAGTCTGATCACAAAAGAAATAGTTCTTTATGAAACGAAATGCTAACAATATAGTTCATTAACATTCATTAATAGAACAGATAATAAAATGAACATCATTGATACAACACGGATAGCCATGACGCATAAACAATGACATGAATAGTGCAGCTTCTTTAATCATAGGATATTCTGAAACTGTACAAGAAATACGCAAAGGGTTCATACAGCAAAACACATCATAACCATAGGGTATTTTAACAAGACTCTATATTCATATGCTCAAGTGTAGAATCTTTCAATACAATTGCATGTAGCTCTTGAGTTTTCCCAAAAAAGAAAAGCCCTTTTACAATGTCCCGTAGGAGTATTTATAATGCCAAAATTGTCCGTTGGGTTTCCTTGACTGTTCGCCTTCTTGACCTTTGGGTTACCTTGCGACCCACTCCTTCTGCGACCTGGGTAGGTGATGCGACCTGCGACCTAGGTAGGAGATGCGACCTGCGACCTAGGTAGGAGATGCGACCTGCGACCTGTCCTGTTGGTGCGATTTGCGACCTGGTTCTACTTGCTGCTCAGGACTTGCTGCTGCCGGGACGCGAAATGTTAATGTCAGGGATGTCAACCTGTTGCTCTCTGAGGAAATCCTGCCACGCCTGGTGTTCTGCCGCTATGGGGGACACCAGAGGTACCTCCTCCTTCAACCTATGCACACATTCCAAAGCGTTTGGTACTAAGGTCTCCCTTTTCTGTCCGATCTGATTTGAAAGCGACGCAAGCTTGGTATAAATCCGCGTTGGAGCGGCGATGAATTGACTAAGATGCTCTTGAGATGCGGAGGGCTCTGGATCAGCTGCGGCCTGCTTGATAGGTTGCAAGAACGATTGAATGTCCTGGTTTACTTGCTCCCAGGTTTTCTCCTCTTCTAATGCCCCAAGCGATGGGATGTGATGCGGCGTATGCATGGAGTCGATACCACTAATCAGGTGGTTGTACGAGGACATCACTTTGTCCAGGTCTTTAGACAATTTGTCTCCAGATTGCATCGCCATGCGGAGTTGAACTTTTGCATCCTGCGTCTGGATCCAGTCCCTCTTAGGCAAATTTTCAGGTGCCTGAGGGTACTGCATTGTCCAACCCATCATCCTGTCCAAAGCCTGTGAAGCCTCTTTGAGCTGATCTTGTCTTTGCCTGGTTTCCATTCGTGCTCTTGCCAGAGGAGCGACTGTTTGTTTGATGGTGAACATTTCACCATATACCTGTCTCATAGTCACTTCCAACACCTCACACTCCTTGAAAATGGCAAGCGAGACTTCGTTTGCTGGTAGAGCTTGGTTTCGAAGTTGCTGGACTTCTGCTTGCAATTCTGCTTTCTCCTGCTCTGTTATCCTTTCGCGTTGCTCAGCTGCGTGCAGCCTGTTTTGTAGAGATACTATTTCTCTACTCATCCGTGTTACATTCTCTTCCGTAGCCGCAGCGAAGCGATTTCTTGATTCTATATCCCTTGGATTAGTCACAGTATCCAACTATATCTTTCTTTCGTCTACCTTGCGGATGTAGCGAGAGGGACTTTGTGCCAACGACCTCCTCTTCTCTTGACGGATTTTGAACGGCAGTCAAATGTGAGTACGAGTCGGTCCCGAACACATCTTCTTCACCGCCTACGGGGTGATCTAACATCGAGTTTTGTCTGACACGAGGGTATGTCGAGAGGTACCTCGGGGTAGATCCCGACCATGTCATCCTCCCCTTTCCTCTGTGTTCTTTTCTTCTTCTTCCTTGCGGCAGGGCGCTCGACCTGTGAAAGCACGCGGCCTTCTTCTTCGGTAAGGCTAGCAGATCTGTTCGGTTCTTTTGTCGTGGGGTTACTTGCTTTGTCCAGCTCTGCCTTAAGCGCCTGTTCCGCTGCAGCTTGCGCCTCTTTGTCTTCCTTTTCTTTCCTGGCCTCTTTGTCCAGCTTCTTCTTTTGCGTTGCTGTTGCACTCTTTTGGCGCGCCTCCTCATCTTCTTTTAGCTTTTTCTCCCTTTATTGCTGGGCCTTTGCCTCTGCCTCCTTTTGTTTGATGGATGGAGTTGGCCCTGTGTTGATTTGGGATTTCTGGAGTATGGATGAAGAGGAACCTCCTAACTGACGTCTTCTTTCTTCTAAGTTCTGATCATCTGAGTCTTCCTGGACCACGTCAATTCCCGGAGCAAGTTGTCTTTCAGCATTATACCAGTTTCTTCTCTCATCTTCCGCTGGGCGTTCAAGATGCTGATAAGTCCACTTGAGGTTGGCTCTCCGGCAGTGTTCAGGGACTATTTTCTCTGGGTCATATGTTCGGTGTTCAAGTGCCCCCAGCTGATAACTTCTCATTGCTTCTTCCTTTGCCATTACTTCCTTGAAGTATTTAACTGTGAATGCACCAATGGTGAGGGGCAGAGTGGGCCACGGCTTCTTTTTGCCCTTAGACGGGATGTTGGAGAATCCGTGTGACATCTGAAAGCACACCTCCTGAATAAGCATTTTGTCCGTCACGAAGCGAGGCATAGCATGTGGCGCCTTGTAAGTTCCAAAGACTCGGATGAAGGTGTACCCAGGGAAAGGGACCCAGTGCGCCACTTTAACCAGAGTCTCCTTGGCCCGCCACGACATGCAAGGGGCGTCTTGGCCAAATAAATGTCTGTACAGTGCGGGAACAAATATTTGGGAGATCTGATCTATATCCTGTTTGTATTTGGACTCCCAAAATACCTTGAGTTGTAGATGAATTACGCGCGTGTTCTCGGAGTCCCAGTTGTGCTCCCATCCATCAAAATCTACCCGGGCGCAAACCGCGTCTAGTAGGTACGAGGCCATGTAAAATTCAGCAGGCATTCCTTCTTCCGGGGCCAATGCCGAGTTCAAGTTGGTCTGCATCGACGTCATCAGTATGCCGGCCCAATTGAAACGGGTGCCATGTGTTGTCACATACTCCATGATAGTAGCCCAACTGCCGCTGAAGGTGGAGCAATCTGGGCGCCCGTAAAGTCTGCAGAGCATGGCGGCAACCAATTTGTAAACCTTCCTTAGGCTCGCCACTGGGTATTCCTGGTTCTTTTTTACCTTGAACTTCTCGGGCTCTTCCCACCATTGTTTAATAGTATCAACTATTGGAACGGCGTGAGCAGCAGCCCATTCTGGAGAGAAATGCTCGTTTGGGCGAGGCAGTGAATAATAAATGTGTGCATCCGAGCCTACCAGTGTAGTGAAAGCTCTGCCTTGGTGATCCCTGATCACAAAATTCTCGGGGTCTGTCTTTTGTATGATCCAGTCTATGATCTCCGGACATGGGAATATGGCTGGATGCGCCCCTGCCAGATGTAGTTTGGACCTCTTTACCGCCAAGTATACTTCCCGGTCTGGGAGATCTTCCGGAAATTCTTCTTCCAGTTTGGCGAACTCCTGATAAATCTGGTACCATCTCATGCTGTCATCTTTTGAAAAAGTACATAGTGTATCTCGGTATATTGGGGGTGGGGACACCACCCCCAGCTCATCAATCTCTTCCACTATTTTCTTGTCCTTTCTCCGAGATAGCGGGGGCGCCATGTCACTAGAATCTGAGAGCACAAGTATGCACTCTATGTCTTCTTGAGTTTCACCTGTCAAATTCAGAAAGGAGTCCCACGATAAGAACGACATGGTGATAAAAACCAGTTACAATTTAGTGATGAAATCTAACTGCGTTAATGCAAAACTGGACTGGTGAGTCGCTGGGTCGCGGATCACACAAACAGGGCCCGGGCGCGACCTTGCGACCTTGCGACCTTGCGACCTGGCGACCTGGGGTAGCTGGGTCGCTAGGTCGCAGATCTACGAAAAATTGGAAAACGCGACCTAGCGACCTGGCGACTAGGTCGCTGGGTCGCAGGGTCGCAAATCCCGAAAAATGGAGAAAATGCGACTCTGCGACCTCGCGACTAGGTCGCTGGGTCGCAGGTCGCAGACTGTCTTGCCGGGGGTTTTGCGCGCGCGGCCTTGAACTCTTTTGCCCCCTTTCTCTTGGGAATTTACAAGATTTCTGGGCCCAGGGGGAGCTGTGGCATGATTTCAAAGGCAAAGGGATGATGCCATGGGGTGAAACAACAAACAGCGAGGTTTTGGGCAATTCATGCAACATATAATTTACAAAAACCTCAGAAAACATCAAAGCTCGACCAAAAGACAATTTAAAGGCTAAAGGGGAGATGGGTTTAGTAAGAAAATCATTAAAACGGAAACAGCAAGAAGAAATGGCAACTTACCCGGGAAAAACTCGTCAGTTGAGCTGTCAGAGGCGTTTTCCTTACAAATCGCTGAATGTGAAAAATGCGACCTGCGACTTCCCTTTTATAGAAAGTCGCACGTGCGGGCAATTAATGCAGGTCGCTGGGTCGCAGATTTGTCAAACTTTGAGTTTTGCGACCTGGCGACCTTGCGACCTGGCGACCTGGGGTCGCTGGGTCGCAAGGTCGCTAGGTCGCGATTTTCTGAAAATGACAAAATTGCGACCTGGCGACCTGGCGACCCGAGGTCGCTAGGTCGCAAGGTCGTATTTTTCATCAGTTTAGGGGATCTGCGACCTGGCGACCTGGCGACCTGAGGTCGCGGGGTCGCTAGGTCGCTAGGTCGCAGTTTTCATGAATTGTTTACTTTTGCGACTTAGTGACTTAGCAATTTCTCTTTGTTTCTAAGGGGCTCCGAAAATTTGAAATGGTGATCAAAATTTTGGAGGGTGTTGTAGAGACTGCAAAAAATGGCGATTCACTGGACGAACTCAGAGTCTCTGCTGATAGTTAGTCTTTGCGGGGGGAGGGAGGGGCTTATGCTAACTGTCCTCCTTTACCTTGTGGTCGCCATTTCCTAGCTGGGTTGCTCAACCTGCTGGTCTACTTGGGCGCCATTCAACCAAATTCATTTCTTCAGGTCTCCGGACTGGAAGGGTTGGAGAACTCCAGGCGGCCACAGGGTCTGGTACGATTATTTTGTCCTCATCGTGTTGCTCCGCTGCCAGCGAACCTCTCGGTCCCGGCAGAGTCACTGCCTAGGAATCGTGAACGTTGCTCCGCTGCCAGCGAGCCTGGTCAGTACCCCGGCGGAGTCGTTACATCACCTCTCTGCGCAGGAAGCCTTTCTCAATCCTTTACCCTTTATTAGTGTGCTATTGCACTTATTTTGAATGTGCCCGAGGCACTTATTTAGATGTGCTCATGGCACTTATTTGAAAGGCAATTTAGCCTGGGCGGATGAGGGATCCCGACTTATTTTGCTTGCAGAGAGGTTGTTCCTGGTCTAGTATGAGGACTTTGGTTTTTCCCAGATACCCCGACGTAGCATAGAGTATCTCTCTTCCCTTCTGGTCCGGTTACCATTTACACTGCATTTTATTTTGTGGACACCCTCTCAGACTGGCGAGGTAAGCTTTCCTGCTTGATGACTTGAGCTCGGTAATGTGCTACCTTTAGGTGCGGAGAACAAGCAAGCTTTTGCCACCTTTGAGTTTATCGGGAAAGGCTTTCCATCAGCGGAGAACCTGCAGCAGTATGCCAATCTGCGTGACTCTAACAAATCCTTCCTTAGGCTTTTATTTTATTTATTTATTTATTTATTTATTTTTATTTTTTTTTTATTTTTTTTTTAACAAATAAGAGACAAGGAACTATGGTACAAAACCAGACAGCCCTCGAAGGGCTGTTAAGTGAAATAGTGTTTGAGGTCATGCCCGTTTACCGGGAGGACCTCGACTCGTCCATCAAGGGTTTGCAATCTGAATGTGTGTGATCCTATCTTTTCCTTAATTTGGAACGGGCCTGTCCAAAGTGCTTGGAACTTGGCATGCTTCCCCTTTTCCTCATGGGCTTTATCCCACTTAAGGACCAGGTCTCCTACCTCAAAAGTTTTGTTTTCCGCGGACTTTTTATCAAACCATTTTTTGATTCGGCTCTGATGGATGGCAAACTTTTCCCGGGTCTTTTGCCTTTCTTCCTCCAATTTCAGCAAGGTGTCGATTCGGTTTTGCAAGGTGGGACACGGGGTACCATGACATTCTTGGGACAGTTGGAGGGCCGGGAGAGATAGATGAGAAGGGAGGATAGCTTCTTTTCCATACACGAGAAAAAATGGGGAGGTGCCTAAAGAGGACTTGGGAGTAATATGGTCAGCCCACAATGCATTGTGAAGAGCATTGTGCCAGTTGCGCTGGTGGGATAGGAGAGTCTTCTTAATAATACGGATAAGGTTCTTGTTAGTGGACTCAGCTAATCCGTTTCCCTGGGGGTAGTAGTTTGCAGAATGTTTTAGAATAATACCATTTTCCAACGCGAAATCATATAATTTAAAAGATGAGAAATAGGTCGCATTATCAAAAACTAAAGAAGTCGGTACGCCAAACCTTGTCATGATGGAGTGCGTGAGGAATTCTATTACCTCTTGATCGTTGATTCGGCGTAACGGTGTTGCCTCGACCCACCTGGTGAAGTAATCAGTGGCCGTAAGGATATACCGATGTTGTTTAGAAGAGTGAGGTATGATTTCCCCAATTACATCCAAACCCCATTGTTGGAAAGGTTCCTCTACTGCTACTGATAGTAGTGGTGCGGCTGGCCGTGCTTCTCGGTTGGCGAACTTCTGGCACTGAATGCATTTCCGAACATATGCATGCGCGTCTCTGAAAAGAGTAGGCCAATAGTATCCTGCACGCATTATCTTATGGGCAGTGGTATCCCCGGAAAAATGACCTCCAGCTGGTCCGTCATGCAACTCAGTTAAGATTTTCTGCGCTTCGTCAGCTTCCAAGCAGCGTAACAGGACCCCATCGTGGTGTTTCTTGAACAACTTACCTTGGATCAATTGGTGAGATGTAGCTTTTAGTCTTATTGCGCGTTTCTGTCTGGTAGTAAGAGCAGGGTCCATCGTACCTTGGGCCAGATATCTTGAAATGTCAGAATACCAAGAAGGGCTATTTTGCTGAGGCACATGGTCGCTCTGATACATGTTGATCTCTTGTTCCCAACATTCTTCTTCAATCTCACGAACACTTGCAGCCTCTGCGGCCATTTGACATAAGCCCTGTCCTTTAATGGTATGTGCTGGTTTGAACTCTAAATCGTATTCTTGCAAACATGCCATCCAGTTGCCCCGCCTTTCGCCTAGCTCTTGCTGTACGAAAAGTGAGCGGACTGCTGGGTGCGGTACAAAAACCGTGACGTGATTTTTCAAGATGTAGGGCCTAAAATGTTTTACGGCCTTGTAAACCGCATAGGCTTGCTTGTCAATTTCCGGATAGTTTAATTCAGCTCCCTGTAGACCGGTGCTCATAAAATAAATGGGCCGTTCATCGTTGTTATTATCTTTCTGCGTGAGGACAGCCGCAAGCGAGGAGTCTGAAGCGAAAGTGTATAGGATGAAACCTTTATCAAAATCTGGACTTTGGAGGGAAGGAGTTTCAGCTATAGCCTTTTTGATTTTATCGAAGGCCTCTTTCTCTGGGGGATTCCATTGGAATACAACATTCTTTTTAATCATTCCCTGCAGTGGTCTGACTATCTGCGCGAAATCTGAAATGAATTTACGGACAAAATTAATCTTCCCCAGGAAGGATTGCATCACTTTCTTGTTGCTTGGGGGCAGAATCTGAGCGATGGCTTTAGCCCGTTCCGGATCAACTATAATGCCCTGTTTAGTGATAATGTGGCCTAGCAAGTTTCCTTCTGCCACAACGAAAACACTCTTTTTAGGATTGAGCGATATTCCGTACCTCCTGCACCTCTCGAAGATTTGCTTGAGGTGGCGTAAATGATCGCCCCTGCGTTTTGAAAATACAGTAACATCGTCCAAATAAACCACCACGCTCTGCCCTATTAAACCTCGGAAGGCTATGTCCATAGCTCGTTGGAAGGTTGCCCCTGCATTGATCAATCCAAAGGGCATGCGTCTGAAAGCGAAGGTTCCCCATTTTGTCCGGAATGTGGTTTTCAGTCTGTCCGGTTCAGCTACCAGCACTTGGTTATAGCCGGAGAAGCCGTCCAATAGGGAGAACATCTCAGATCCAGACACAGCTTGTAATATCTGTTCCATGGGGGGCACCGAGTAGTTGTCTTTGTTTGAGGACCGATTCAGATTGCGGAAATCTACACACAAGCGGATCTCACCAGACTTCTTTCGCACAGGTACCAGATTCGACACCCACGTGGAGTGACAAACATTGAAAATAATGCGCGCATCTAAGAGCTTCTTAAGTTCTTTTAGAATCATTGGCTCCAAAGCTGGATGCACTTTTCTGAGTTTCTGTTGGAAGGGTTTAACGCCTTCCCTCATGGGTATTACATGTTGAATGATACGAGTATCGTATGTACGTAGATCTTCATATGTCCAAGCAAATACATCACGATACTTCCGGAATAACTGGGTGAAAGCCCGTGCCTCTTCATCACTGCAGTCTTTGCCAAGGTTAACGAACTTAGGGTTCTCATCTGACCCCAAGTTGACTTGCCGATGTGCCAATATGGAACTTTTCACTTTGGTGTTCGGAGGCCTGCGGAATCGGTTTTGCAGATCAAACATCTTTTCTAGTGATACCACCCCCTTGGGCATAATGTTCTCTTTGTGTTCATCATTCTTTTTCTGTAACGCATGCTCATGTTCTTCCTCCTCGATCGCCGCGTCCTTGAATACTTCAGTATTGCACATAAAGTCCAGAATCTGTTGATCATCGTTAAAAACGCGTAAATTAGAAATATTGTCTGGCACAGAGGGCCTATATACAATTTCAATAGAAAAACCGTCCCTCAAAGGGGTGAATCTAGCAGCAGCATTGGCCAGAGTATCTGCTGCTGCATTGTGCATCCTAAGGACAGATTTAATTCCAAATGCATCAAAACCAAAAATCAAACGCCATACCTCTTGTTGATACGCCTTTAAATGTGGAGATAAATAGTGAATAGTGTTGCGTACCTGGCGGGTGATAATCTCGGAATCTCCAATGACTTGCAAACATTTTACCTTCAAGTCCAGTGCCTTTTTAAGTCCGAGGATTAATGCTTCGTACTCAGCAGAGTTGTTGGTGCACTGGAACTCTAGCCGGCATGAGATTAAGTATTTATTCTTGTGCGGGTCAAGCAATATGCAACCAGCACCAGCTCCATCATGAGTCTTGGAACCATCATAATACAAGGTCCATAGGTCACTTTCTGGCTCCTTCAGGGCACTAGGTTGTGGAGGGGTCCCTGCTGGTGGTAAGTCAGGAATTACTTGCTCTTCAGTGACAAAGGCTACTTCAGATTGAACCTCGGGGCCTATAGGAGACTGGGGGGGTTGGTAGCATCCAAATATTTCTTCCAGAAAACACATGCTGAGCTCTTCTTGTGCAAAGCTGATGGGTTCATTAACGACATCCAGATCAGTGACGGTGTGTTTCATATAGGGTTCACTCTCTACTCTGATCTGATTATTTCGCCCTTTGTAAGGAAGCCACAAGTGGGACCAATCAGTGGCAAAGTAGCCTTGTAATTTGCTGGACCAATCTCTACTGAGCAATAGACCGTATGCTTCCGGGATATCGACAACCACAATGTCAATGCATTGATGAACCCTAGAGTCTGATGACAAGCGGATGATGACATTGTTCAATTCTCCTATGCCGGGTACTTGTGATCTATCGAGTTGTATGATTTTTGCATCAGTCTTCTCCGGGCGAATGTTAAGTTTCTTACAGACAGATAAAGGCATGACGTTTGTAGAGGCACCGGAGTCGACTAGACAGTTGTGGACATTGAAGTTAAAAATCTCGAAGGACAAAAGGAAAGGAGGTGTGGATCCTCTTGAGTTTGTATTGATGGCGTTTACTATGGATTGTACATCTGGTCCGGCTTGCGCAGACGTGTTGCTAACAGTCTTCGTAGCTGAAGTATTTGCGAAAGCCTTAAGAATGAGCTCTTTTTTATTAGTAATGCGAGCGAGCTCATAGAGAGAAATGTTTGCTCTTGTTTTCTTCATATCTTCAACAATGTTATAGCTGGGCTCTGGTTGAGGGCTAGGCTCGGCAGAAGTCTTAGAGGATTCTCTCGGAAGTTTGTTCTTTCGACCCTCTTGGGTAGTGTTATTGGGGAGTTTCTCCGTGGCAGATTGTTTTCCGTTACCCGGGGGCAGGATTTTCCTTAGAAAAGCCCTTTTCTTGTCTTCATAAGACTGTTCGGGAACAGGTCCTTTGCTTCTGAGGCTATAATTCCTCACGGGCTTATCTTTGGGAACATCTGCCATGCAGATATCAATGGGGGTAAGGTTCTCTCCACCTCGGATTATGTCAAAAGCAAGGATAGAAGATCCTGGTTCTTCGTTAGAGGGTGGATCCTCATCATGGTCTGAAACATCATCCTCCGTGACATCTCCTGGAGTTTGGTCATCTAAAAGTTGATTAACTACTGCTGTCATGCTGCCAATCCATTGAGGGCACGTTTTTTCAGAGTGGGCAGCTTGGTGGAATGAGCAGAAGTTGTCTTTCCCGATCTCCTCCACATTGAGAGCGGCATTTGTGTTTGACGGAGGTCTGTTAGTGTTGGGATTACTTTTTCTGAAGAAAGGCTTGGGTGGTTTAGTGCTAGTTGTGGCTTCTGTGCCTTTTCTCTTTAGGTCAGTGACTTCGTTTGTTAAATGCTTAAGCGTTTTGGCCATGCTTTCAAAATCAAAAGCATCTCTGTCCCTATCAGTAGTCTTAGGAGTGGAGGACTGACCTCTTTTTGTGTTAGGCTTGTGATCATCTCTCCCTTCATGATCGATGGCTCCTATCGAAAGCATGTCTTTCTCTACAGCGAGAGCAGCCTCATAATTAGCCGTAAGGTTAGCGCGGGCTTCACGTTTGACGAAAACTGCAATGTCTCTAGGTAGGGCTTTGGTGTAGTAGTCAATAGTGATTGAGTCATCCAACGCTAGGTTTGGAGGAAATTTCTGTAGTATAGTAGCGAAGCGTTGGTTGAAGTCCTTCACATTTTCCTTTTTATGACACTTGATGGTGCTCAATTCAGTGAGAAGCATGGAAGGAGTTTTATCTTCTGAAAATTTATGCAGGAAAGTGCGACGGAATTGTTCCCATGAAGTGATAGATGCACTGGGGAGAGAGCGGTACCAAGTGGCTGCCTTGTTTTCGAGGGTATGGGGAAACAGTCGACACGCGACATCATCGGACTGGACTCTCATGATTTGCAGAGACAAATAGAAGCTGCTGATATGATCTTCAGCTAAGGTGCCCTTCTCAGGGTCGAACTTAGGGAGATGTTTCTCTGGATGTCTAGGCAGATCTTGGAGCGGGCCTAGAAGGTTTAATGGGGATTGAGCCATCCAGGCTAGGGGTTGCACTCTTCTCGCCCGCTGGTGTTGCCTAAACTGATGTTCAGATTCACCTTCCGAACCTGAGACCGCTGCTTCTGACTCGTGACGGGAGTGTTCGTCCTGGTGTCTCCCACGGTGCAGAAAATCTCTAAGATATCCCAAGTTGTTTACAGGAGGCCTCATTGGGTTTGGGTGACGGTTGCGAGCTTGGTTTCCTTGACCTCGGCCTCTATCCCCTCTACCTCCGGCCCCTCGACCTCTATTCCTATCTCCTTCATTTCTACGAGCCCTATTTCCCCCGTTAGCATTTCCTCGGCCTCTATCTCCCTCACCATCCCCGGGTGGGGGGTGTGCCTGGTTGTTGTTTGGTCGAGGCTGGTTAGGCTGGGAGTCGGGAAAAGGCTCGGTGTCAGCAAACTCTTCGCCTTCTTGGAGTATAGGATCATTTTCTTCAACGGCATTTGCGAGGTCTTCCAACATGAGATTAACGAGCTCGGGTATGGTACTCGCAATGGCCCCGTTACGGGTGATATTCTCGGGCGGAGTTCTAGTATGGGCAAGGTATTCCATGATTGGAGTGTACCGTAAATTGTTGATAAGATCTCGGGCAGCTGGGCGCAAGGCTCTCAGCTGCTCCCTAGTGATTTCAAAATATCGAAGCTCCCTCCCTGGAATATCTTCAAGAAGAGGAGGGTTAGTTTCAGTGTTTATGACCTCCCCTTGGGGAGTTTGTGATGGGATGTTTGTTGTGTGCTGGGAGGCTGCCATCAGGCCCTCCTTCTAGCGCCAATTCTGTTGACGGGAAAATTTGTCCGGCCAACAGTAGGGGATCTCCCCGGTAGAAAGTCCCAATTAGACCTTAAACCGTTTGGAGTAGGGATCCCGTCCAGGGTGTGGGTCCGGCTACCACTTAAGATGACTTCCCTTCGGTCTCAAAAGAACCTGTTTGAACCTGCGGACATACACTTATTCACATGATATAGAATACAAGATTAATGTGTTAAACATGAGTCAAACACTATGCGTAGCAAGATTATAGATAAAGCAAGTACACCTCAAGAGATGTCATTAGCAACACATCTTTTGTGGGGTAATGCTTGTATGGTAGTCTGATCACAAAAGAAATAGTTCTTTATGATAAGATACCTCTCCACTTCCTGAAAGATGAAACGAAATGCTAACAATATAGTTCATTAACATTCATTAATAGAACAAATAATAAAATGAACATCATTGATACAACACGGATAGCCATGACGCATAAACGATGACATGAATAGTGCAGCTTCTTTAATCATAGGATATTCTGAAACTGTACAAGAAATACGCAAAGTGTTCATACAGCAAAACACATCATAACCATAGGGTATTTTAACAAGACTCTATATTCATATGCTCAAGTGTAGAATCTTTCAATACAATTACATGTAGCTCTTGAGTTTTCCCCTAAAAAGAAAAGCCCTTTTACAATGTCCCGTAGGAGTATTTATAATGCCAAAATTGTCCGTTGGGTTTCCTTGACTGTTCGCCTTCTTGACCTTTGGGTTACCTTGCGACCCACTCCTTCTGCGACCTGGGTAGGTGAGGCGACCTGCGACCTAGGTAGGAGATGCGACCTGCGACCTAGGTAGGAGATGCGACCTGCGACCTGTCCTGTTGGTGCGATTTGCGACCTGGTTCTACTTGCTGCTCAGGACTTGCTGCTGCCGGGACGCGAAATGTTAATGTCAGGGATGTCAACCTGTTGCTCTCTGAGGAAATCCTGCCACGCTTGGTGTTCTGCCGCTATGGGGGACACCAGAGGTACCTCCTCCTTCAACCTATGCACACATTCCAAAGCGTTTGGTACTAAGGTCTCCCTTTTCTGTCCGATCTGATTTGAAAGCGACGCAAGCTTGGTATAAATCCGCGCTGGAGCGGCGATGAATTGACTAAGATGCTCTTGAGATGCGGAGGGCTCTGGATCAGCTGCGGCTTGCTTGATAGGTTGCAAGAACGATTGAATGTCCTGGTTTACTTGCTCCCAGGTTTTCTCCTCTTCTAATGCCCCAAGTGATGGGATGTGATGCAGCGTATGCATGGAGTCGATACCACTAATCAGGTGGTTGTACGAGGACATCACTTTGTCCAGGTCTTTAGACAATTTGTCTCCAGATTGCATCGCCATGCGGAGTTGAACTTTTGCATCCTGCGTGTGGATCCAGTCCCTCTTAGGCAAATTTTCAGGTGCCTGAGGGTACTGTATTGTCCAACCCATCATCCTGTCCAAAGCCTGTGAAGCTTCTTTGAGCTGATCTTGTCTTTGCCTGGTTTCCATTCGTGCTCTTGCCAGAGGAGCGACTGTTTGTTTGATGGTGAACATTTTACCATATACCTGTCTCATAGTCACTTCCAACACCTCACACTCCTTGAAAATGGCAAGCGAGACTTCATTTGCTAGTAGAGCTTGGTTTCGAAGTTGCTGGACTTCTGCTTGCAATTCTGCTTTCTCTTGCTCTGCTATCTTTTCGCGTTGCTCAGCTGCGTGCAGTCTGTTTTGTAGAGATACTATTTCTCTACTCATCCGGGTTACATTCTCTTCCGTAGCCGCAGCGAAGGCAGTACCTGTTGATGCTATCATTACTGGATTAGTCCTGGTATCCAAAACTATATCCTTGCCTGTTGACACTGCGGATGATGCAGAGGGACTTTGTGCCAACGACCTCCTCTTCTCTTGACGGATTTTGAACGAAAACTGATCAAATGTGAGTCTGGTCAGGTCGAACACATCTTCTTCCTGTCTCTGGGGCGATCTAACATCAGAGAGTTTTGTACGGCCCAGAGGTATGTCGAGAGGAGTTACCTCAAGATCATCTAGCATGTCATCCGCTCTTTCCTCTGTATTCTTCTCTTCTTCTTCCTTCCGCCTATGTCGGCCGCCGCGGCTTCGCCGCCTCTTTCTTCTCGTGCTCACCGCGGCATCCTCGTCGGCTTTCTTGTCGTTCGCCCTCTCCGTTTGTCTAGCTCGCTTTTATGTCTGCTCGCTGCAGCTTGTGCCTCCTTGTGTTCTTTTTCTTTCCTGGCCTCTTTGGCCAGCTTCTTCTTTTGTGTTGCTGTTGCACTCTTTTGGCGCGCCTCCTCATCTTCTTTTAGCTTTTTCTCCCTTTCTTGCTGGGCTTTTGCCTCTGCTTCCTTTTGTTTGATGGATGGAATTGGCCCTGTGTTGGTTCGAGATTTCTTGAGTACAAGTGAAGAGGAACCTCCTAACCGATGACTTATGTCCTCTAAGCTCTGATCATCTGGGTCTTCCTGGACCACGTCAGTTCCCGGAGCAAGTTGTCTTTCAGCATTATACCAGTTTCTTCTCTCATCTTCCGCTGGGCGTTCAAGATGCTGATAAGTCCACTTGAGGTTGGCTCTCCGGCAGTGTTCAGGGACTATTTTCTCTGGATCATATGTTCGGTGTTCAAGTGCCCCCAGCTGATAACTTCTCATTGCTTCTGCCTCTGCTATTACTTCCTTGAAGTCTTTAACTGTGAATGCACCAATGGTGAGGGGCAGAGTGGGCCACGGCTTCTTTTTTCCCTTAGACAGGATGTTGGAGAATCCGTGTGACATTTGAAAGCACACCTCCTGAATAAGCATTTTGTCTGTCATGAAGCGAGGCATAGCATGTGGCGCCTTGTAAGTTCCAAAGACTCGGATGAAGGTGTACCCAGGGAAAGGGAACCAGTGCGCCACTTTAACCAGAGTCTCCTTGGCCCGCCACGACATGCAAGGGGCGTCTTGGCCAAATAAATGTCTGTACATTGCGGGAACAAATATTTGGGAGATCTGATCTATATCCTGTTTGTATTTGGACTCCCAAAATACCTTGAGTTGTAGATGAATTGCGCGCGTGTTCTCGGAGTCCCAGTTGTGCTCCCATCCATCAAAATCTACTCGGGCGCAAACCGCGTCTAGTAGGTACGAGGCCATGTAAAATTCGGCAGGCATTCCTTCTTCCGGGGCCAATGCCGAGTTCAAGTTGGTCTGCATCGACGTCATCAGTATGCCGGCCCAATTGAAACGGGTGCCATGTGTTGTCACATACTCCATGATAGTAGCCCAACTGCCGCTGAAGGTGGAGCAATCTGGGCGCCCGTAAAGTCTGCAGAGCATGGCGGCAACCAATTTGTAAACCTTCCTTAGGCTCGCCACTGGGTATTCCTGGTTCTTTTTTACCTTGAACTTCTCGGGCTCTTCCCACCATTGTTTAATAGTATCAACTATTGGAACGGCGTGAGCAGCAGCCCATTCTGGAGAGAAATGCTCGTTTGGGCGAGGCAGTGAATAATAAATGTGTGCATCCGAGCCTACCAGTGTAGTGAAAGCTCTGCCTTGGTGATCCCTGATCACAAAATTCTCGGGGTCTGTCTTTTGTATGATCCAGTCTATGATCTCCGGACATGGGAATATGGCTGGATGCGCCCCTGCCAGATGTAGTTTGGACCTCTTTACCGCCAAGTATACTTCCCGGTCTGGGAGATCTTCCGGAAATTCTTCTTCCAGTTTGGCGAACTCCTGATAAATCTGGTACCATCTCATGCTGTCATCTTTTGAAAAAGTACATAGTGTATCTCGGTATATTGGGGGTGGGGACACCACCCCCAGCTCATCAATCTCTTCCACTATTTTCTTGTCCTTTCTCCGAGATAGCGGGGGCGCCATGTCACTAGAATCTGAGAGCACAAGTATGCACTCTATGTCTTCTTGAGTTTCACCTGTCAAATTCAGAAAGGAGTCCCACGATAAGAACGACATGGTGATAAAAACCAGTTACAATTTAGTGATGAAATCTAACTGCGTTAATGCAAAACTGGACTGGTGAGTCGCTGGGTCGCGGATCACACAAACAGGGCCCGGGCGCGACCTTGCGACCTTGCGACCTTGCGACCTGGCGACCTGGGGTAGCTGGGTCGCTAGGTCGCAGATCTACGAAAAATTGGAAAACGCGACCTAGCGACCTGGCGACTAGGTCGCTGGGTCGCAGGGTCGCAAATCCCGAAAAATGGAGAAAATGCGACTCTGCGACCTCGCGACTAGGTCGCTGGGTCGCAGGTCGCAGACTGTCTTGCCGGGGGTTTTGCGCGCGCGGCCTTGAACTCTTTTGCCCCCTTTCTCTTGGGAATTTACAAGATTTCTGGGCCCAGGGGGAGCTGTGGCATGATTTCAAAGGCAAAGGGATGATGCCATGGGGTGAAACAACAAACAGCGAGGTTTTGGGCAATTCATGCAACATATAATTTACAAAAACCTCAGAAAACATCAAAGCTCGACCAAAAGACAATTTAAAGGCTAAAGGGGAGATGGGTTTAGTAAGAAAATCATTAAAACGGAAACAGCAAGAAGAAATGGCAACTTACCCGGGAAAAACTCGTCAGTTGAGCTGTCAGAGGCGTTTTCCTTACAAATCGCTGAATGTGAAAAATGCGACCTGCGACTTCCCTTTTATAGAAAGTCGCACGTGCGGGCAATTAATGCAGGTCGCTGGGTCGCAGATTTGTCAAACTTTGAGTTTTGCGACCTGGCGACCTTGCGACCTGGCGACCTGGGGTCGCTGGGTCGCAAGGTCGCTAGGTCGCGATTTTCTGAAAATGACAAAATTGCGACCTGGCGACCTGGCGACCCGAGGTCGCTAGGTCGCAAGGTCGTATTTTTCATCAGTTTAGGGGATCTGCGACCTGGCGACCTGGCGACCTGAGGTCGCGGGGTCGCTAGGTCGCTAGGTCGCAGTTTTCATGAATTGTTTACTTTTGCGACTTAGTGACTTAGCAATTTCTCTTTGTTTCTAAGGGGCTCCGAAAATTTGAAATGGTGATCAAAATTTTGGAGGGTGTTGTAGAGACTGCAACAAATGGCGATTCACTGGACGAACTCAGAGTCTCTGCTGATGGTTAGTCTTTGCGGGGGGAGGGAGGGGCTTATGCTAACTGTCCTCTTTTACCTTGTGGTTTCCATTTCCTAGCCTTCGGCATCTAGCTGGGTTGCTCAACCTGTTGGTCTGGTTGGGCGCCATTCAAACAAATTCTTTCTTCAGGTCTCCGGACTGGAAGGGTTGGAGAACTCCAGGTGACCACAGGGTCTGGTACGATTATTTTGTCCTCATCGTGTTGCTCCGCTGCCAGCGAACCTCTCGGTCCCGGCGGAGTCACTGCCTAGGAATCGTGAACGTTGCTCCGCTGCCAGCGAGCCTGGTCAGTACCCCGGCGGAGTCATTACATCACCTCTCTGCGCAGGAAGCCTTTCTCAATCCTTTACCCTTTATTTGTGTGCTATTGCACTTATTTTGAATGTGCCTGAGGCACTTATTTAGATGTGCTTATGGCACTTATTTGAAATGGAAATTTAGCCTGGGCGGATGAGGGATCCCGACTTATTTTGCTTGCAGAGAGGTTGTTCCTGGTCTAGTATGAGGACTTTGGTTTTTCCCAGATACCCTGACATAGCATAGAGTATCTCTCTTCCCTTCTGGTCCGGTTACCATTTACACTTCACTTTCTTTTGTGGACACCCTCTCAGACTGGCGAGGTAAGCTTTCCTGCTTGATGACTTGAGCTCGGTAATGTGCTACCTTTAGATGCGGAGAACAAGCAAGCCTTTGCCACCTTTGAGTTTATTGGGAAAGGCTTTCCATCAGCGGGGAACCTGCAGCAGTATGCCAATCTGTGTGACTCTAACAAATCCTTCCTTAGGTTTTTATTTCATTTTATTTATATATATTTTATTTTATTTTACTTTATTATTTTTCTTTTCTCCTTTTTTTTTTTTTTTTTTTTTTTTACAAATAAGAGACAAGGAACTATGGTACAAAACCAGACAGCCCTTGAAGGCTGTTAAGTGAAATAGTGTTTGAGGTCATGCCCGTTTACTGGGAGGACCTCGACTCGTCCATCAAGGGTTTGTAATCTGAATGTGTGTGATCCTATCTTTTCATTAATTTGGAACGGGCCTGTCCAAAGTACTTGGAACTTAGCATGCTTCCCCTTTTCCTCATGGGCTTTATCCCACTTAAGGACCAGGTCTCCTACTTCAAAAATTTTATTTCCCGCGGACTTTTTATCAAACCATCTTTTGATTCGGCTTTGATGGATGGCAAACTTTTCCCGGGTCTTTTGCCTTTCTTCCTCCAATTTCAGCAAGGTGTCGATTCGGTTTTGCAAGGTGGGACACGGGGTACCATGACATTCTTGGGACAGTTGGAGGGCCGGGAGAGACAGATGAGAAGGGAGGACAGCTTCTTTTCCATACACGAGGAAAAATGGGGAGGTGCCTAAAGAGGATTTGGGAGTAATCCGGTCAGCCCATAGTGCATTGTGAAGGGCATTGTGCCAGTTTCGCTGGTGGGATAGCAGAGTCTTCTTAATAATACGGATAAGGTTCTTGTTAGTGGACTCAGCCAATCCATTTCCCTGGGGGTAGTAATTTGCAGAATTTTTCAGAATAATTCCATTTTCCAGCGCAAAATCATATAACTTAAAAGATGAGAAATAAGTCGCATTATCAAAAACTAAAGAAGTCGGAACGCCAAACCTGGTCATGATGAAATGCGTGAGGAATTATATTACCTCTTGATCGTTGATTCGGCGTAACGGTATTGCCTCAACCCACCTGGTGAAGTAATCAGTAGCCGTAAGGATATACCGATGTTGTTTAGAAGAGTGAGGTATGATTTCCCCAATTACATCCAAACCCCATTGTTGGAAAGGTTCCTCTACTGCTACTGAGAGTAGCGGTGCGGCTGGCCGTGCTTCTCGGTTGGCGAACTTCTGGCACTGAATGCATTTCCGAACATATGCATGCGTGTCTCTGAAAAGAGTAGGCCAATAGTATCCTGCACGCATTATCTTATGGGCAGTGGTATCTCCGGAAAAATGACCTCCAGCTGGTCCGTCATGCAACTCAGTTAAGATTTTCTGTGCTTCGTCAGTTTCCAAGCAGCGTAACAGGACCCCATCATGGTGTTTCTTGAAAAACTTACCTTGGATCAGTTGGTGAGATGCGGCTTTTAGTCTTATTGTGCGTTTCTGTCGGGCAGTAAGAGCAGGGTCCATCGTGCCTTGGGCCAGATATCTTGAAATGTCAGAATACCAAGAAGGGCTATTTTGCTGAGGCACATGGTCGCTCTGATACATGTCGATCTCTTGTTCCCAACATTCTTCTTCAATCTCACGAGCACTTGCAGCCTCTGTGGCCATTTGACATAAGCCCTGTCCTTTAACGGTATGAGCTGGTTTGAACTCTAAATCATATTCTTGTAAACATGCCATCCAGTTGCCCCGCCTTTCGCCTAGTTCTTGCTGTACGAAAAGTGAGCGGACTGCTGGGTGCGGTACAAAAACCGTGACGTGATTTTTCAAGATGTAGGGCCTAAAATGTTTTACGGCCTTGTAAACCGCATAGGCTTGCTTGTCAATTTCCGGATAGTTTAATTCAGCTCCCTGTAGACCGGTGCTCATAAAAGAAATGGGCCATTCATCGTTGTTATTATCTTTCTGCGTGAGGACAGCCGCAAGCGAGGAGTCTGAAGCGAAAGTGTATAAGATGAAACCTTTATCAAAATCTGGACTTTGGAGGGAAGGAGTTTCAGCTATAGCCCTTTTGATTTTATCGAAGGCCTCTTTCTCTGGGGGATTCCATTGGAATACAACATTCTTTTTAATCATTCCCTGCAGTGGTCTGACTATCTGCGCGAAATCTGAAATGAATTTACGGACAAAATTAATTTTCCCCAGGAAGGATTGCATCGCTTTCTTGTTGTTTGGGGGTAGAATCTGAGCGATGGCTTTAGCCCGTTCCGGATCAACCATAATGCCCTGTTTAGTGATAATGTGGCCTAGCAAGTTTCCCTCTGCCACAGCAAAAACGCTCTTTTTAGGATTGAGCGATATTCCGTACCTCCTGCACCTCTCGAAGATTTGCTTGAGGTGGCGTAAATGATCGCCCCTGCGTTTTGAAAATACAGTAACATCGTCCAAATAAACCACCACGCTCTGCCCTATTAAACCGTGGAAGGCTATGTCCATGGCTCGTTGGAAGGTTGCCCCTGCATTGATCAAGCCAAAGGGCATGCGTCTGAAAGCGAAGGTTCCCCATTTTGTCCGGAATGTGGTTTTCAGTCTGTCCGGTTCAGCTACCAGCACTTGGTTATAGCCGGAGAAGCCGTCCAATAGGGAGAACATCTCAGATCCAGACACAGCTTGTAATATCTGTTCCATGGGGGGCACCGGGTAGTTGTCTTTGTTTGAGGACCGATTCAGATTGCGGAAATCTACACACAAGCGGATCTCACCAGACTTCTTTCGCACCGGTACCAGATTCGACACCCACGTGGAGTGACGAACTTTGAAAATAATGCGCGCATCCAAGAGCTTCTTAAGTTCTTTTAGAATCATTGGCTCCAAAGCTGGATGCACTTTTCTGAGTTTCTGTTGGAAGGGTTTAACGCCTTCCCTCATGGGTATTACATGTTGAATGATACGAGTATCGTATGTACGTAGATCTTCATATGTCCAAGCAAATACATCACGATACTTCCGGAATAGCTGGGTGAAAGCCCGTGCCTCTTCATCACTACAGTCTTTGCCAAGGTTAACGAACTTAGGGTTCTCATCTGACCCCAAGTTGACTTGCCGATGTGCCAATATGGAACTTTGCACTTTGGTGTTCGGAGGCCTGCGGAATCGGTTTTGCAGATCAAACATCTTTTCTAATGATACCACCCCCTTGGGCTGTGTTTCTTTAGTTCATCATTCTTTCTTTTCTACATGTATGCTCATGGATACATGTTCTTCTCATCTATCTTGGCAGTGGTGATATGGTGCTTGATATTGCACCAGCCTTTTTCCATTGATCTAGCCCGTTGTGACGTAAATTAGAAATATTGTCGAACACAGACTGACTGTCTGCAATTTCAATAGAAAAACCGTCCTCAAGGGTGAATCTGCGACGACATTGGCGGAGTATGTGCTGCATTGTCTATCTAAGGACATATTTAATTAAATAGTAAAACCAGAAATCAAACGCCATACCTCTTGTTGATACGCCTTTAAATGTGGAGATAAACAGTGAATAGTGTTGCGTACCTGGCGGGTGATGATCTCGGAATCTCCAATGACCTGCAAACATTTTACCTTCAAGTCCAGTGCCCTTTTAAGTCCGAGGATTAATGCCTCGTACTCAGCAGAGTTGTTGGTGCACTGGAACTCTAGCCGGCATGAGATTAAGTATTTATTCTTGTGCGGGTCAAGCAATATGCAACCAGCACCAGCTCCGTCATGAGTCTTGGAACCATCATAATACAAGGTCCATAGGTCACCTTCTGGCTCCTTCAGAGCACTAGGTTGTGGAGGGGTCCCTGCTGGTGGTAAGTCAGGAATCACTTGCTCTTCAGTGACAAAGGCTACTTCAGATTGAACCTCGGGGCCTGTAGGAGACTGGGGGGGTTGGTAGCATCCAAATATTGACTCCAGAAAGCACATGCCGAGCTCTTCTTGTGCAAAGCTGATGGGTTCATTAACGGCGTCCAGATTAGTGACGGTGTGTTTCATATAAGGTTCACTTT
Source organism: Pinus albicaulis (assembly GCA_034641835.2). Taxonomy (NCBI): domain Eukaryota; kingdom Viridiplantae; phylum Streptophyta; class Pinopsida; order Pinales; family Pinaceae; genus Pinus; species Pinus albicaulis. The sequence continues at coordinate 20,205 of JAXQQM020058593.1, read as the reverse complement.
CTACCCTGATTTGATTATTACGCCCCTTGTAAGGAAGCCACAAGTGGGACCAGTCGGTGGCGAAGTAGCCTTGTAATTTGCTGGACCAATCTCTACTGAGCAATAGGCCGTATGCTTCCGGAATATCGACAACCACAATGTCGATGCACTGATGGACCCTAGAGTCTGATGACAAGCGGATGATGACATTGTTCAATTCTCCTATGGCGGGTACTTGTGATCTGTCGAGTTGTATGATTTTTGCATCAGTCTTCCGTTGAAATGTTAAGTTTCTTGCAGACGAGATAAAGGCATGACGTTTGTAGAGCCTTAGGAGTCGACTGACAGTTGTGGACATTGAAGCTAGAAATCTCGAAGGACAAGGAAAGGAGGTGTGGATCTCTTGAATTGGTATTGATGGCGTTTACTATGGTACATGCCTTGGTCGACAACGCCCAGACGTGTTACTCCTACATTCTTCGTAGGCGAAGTATTTGCGAAAGCCTTAAGAATGAGCTCCTTTTGATTAGTAATGCGAGGACGACTCATAGAGAGAAATGTTTGCTCTTGTTTTCTTCCTTATCTTCAACAATGTTATAGCTAGGAGCTCTGGTTGAGGGCTAGGCTCGGCGGACGTCTTAGAGGATTATTCGGAGAGTTTGTTCTTTTGACTCGCTCGAGTAGTGTTGTTGGGGAAGTTTTTTAGGAATGATTGTTTTAGTTTCACAGGGCGGGGATTTTCCTTAGGAAAGCCACTCTTCTTATCTTCATGGGATTGCTCGGGAATAGGTCCTTTGCTTAAGGCTATAATTACGTACGAGGCTGCTCTTTGGGAGCCTCCGCCATGTAGATATCAGTAGGTAAGGTTTTCTCCACCTCGGATTATGTCAAAAGCAAGGATAGAAGATCCTGGTTCTTCGTTGGAGGATCCCTCATCGTGATCACGAAACATCATCTTAGTCACATCTCCTGGAGTTTGGTCTGTCTAAGTTTGTTAACTACTTTGCTGTCATCGCGCAATCCAAGGAGCACGTTTTTGAGTGAAGCTGACTTGGTGGGACGGCAGAGAGATTGTCTTTCCCTATTTCTTCACATTTAGACGGCATTTGTGTTAGACGGAGGTACGGTAGTGTTGGGGTGCCTTTTCTGAAGAAAGGTTTGGGTGGTTTGGTGCTAGTTGTGGCTTCGAAGACCTTTTCTCCTTAGGTGTTATTTCGTGCGTTAAATGTTTGAGCGTTTTTGCCATGCTTTCAAAATCAAAGCATCTCTATCCTATCGGTGGTTTTTTAGAATTGGAGGACGGCCTCTTTTTGGGTTAGGCTTGTGATCATCTCTCCCTTCACAGTCGATGGCTCTGAAGCATGTCTTTCTCTACGGCAAGCGCAGCCTCATAATTAGCCGTAAGAGTGTGGCGACTGCACGTTTGGCTAGCCTGGCAATGTCTCTAGGTAGGGCTTTGGTATGGTAGTCGATGGTGATTGAGTCATCCAACGCTAGGTTGGAGGAAATTTACGTAGTATGGTAGTTGGTTGGAAATCCTTCACCTTTCCTTTTTATGACACTTGATGGTGCTCAATTCGGTGAGAAGCATGGAAGGAGTTTTATCTTACGAAAACTTATGCGGGAATCGACGGGTGGTCCATGAAGTGATAGAGCCTTTGGGGAGAGCGGTACCATGTGGCTGCCTTGTTTTCGGGGTATGGGGAAAACGATCGACATGCGACATCATCGGACTCGACTCTCATGATTTGCGGGAGACAAGTGAGAGGCTGCGTATGATCTCTGACTGGTGCCTTTCGGGGTCGGAACTTTGGAGATGTTTCTCGGATGCCTAGGCAAATCTTGGAGCGGACGAATATTTAAGGGGATTGAGCCATCCAAGCTAGGGGTTGCACTCTCTAGCCCGGCGATGTTGTCCACAAAATCCGTATTCAGTTCGTCTCCCTAGAACTTTGAGACCCGTGCTTCGACTCGTGACGGGAGTTTTCGTCTTGGTGTCTCACGGTGCGGAAAATCTCCCTAAGATATCCCAAGTTGTGTACGGGGGCCTCATTGGGTTTGGTTGACGATTGCGAACTTGGTTTCCTTGACCTCGGCCTCATCCCTCTACCTCCGGCCCCTTGACCCTCCATTTCAGCTAACCCTAGCCACTGCAAGCTCTTCCTTTCTCTTCATTTCTACGAGCCTTTATTCCCCCGTCTGCACATTTCCTCGGCCTCTGCCTCCCTCACCATCCGCGGGTGGGGGGTGTGCTGGTTGTTGTTTTTGTGAGGTACGGTTAGGTGGGAGTTGGGGAAAAGGCTCGGTATTGACAAACTCTTAGCCCTCTTGGAGAATAGGATCATTTTCTTCAGCGGCATTTAGAGGTCTTCCAACATGAGATTTATGAGCTCGGGTATGGTACTCGCAAGAGTGCCAGATTAGGTGATGTTCTCGGCGGAGTTCTCAATGAGCAAGGTATTCCATGATTGGGATGAACCGTAAATTGTTGATAAGATCTCGGAGCAGCGTTTGGGCGCAAGGCTCACCAGTGCTCCTGTGTTCAAATGTCAAAGCTCCCTCCTGGAATATCTTCTAGAGGAGGAAGAGGGACAGTTTCATTGTTTATGACCTCCCCTTGGGGAGTTTGTGATGGGATGTTCGTTTGTGTCTTTGGGAAAGTGCCATCGGTATTCCTTCTGGCATGTGTTCTGTTGACGGAAAATTTGTCCGGCCAACGGTCGAGATCTCCGTGCAGTATTAGACCTTAAACACGTTTGGAGTGGGGATCCCGTACGGGGTGGGTCCATTATACTTAAGATGACTTCCTTCGATCTCAAAGAACTTTGTTTGAACACACGGACATACACTTATTCACATGATACGAATACAATATTGATATGTTAAACACGGATTAAACACTATGCGTAGCAAGTGCAGAATAAAGCACGTGCACCTCAAGAGATGTCGTGCCATCTCTTGTGGGGTGTCACCCCAGCAAAATGATACGATCACAAAGAAATAGTTCTTTATGATAAGATACCTCTTTACTTCTTTGAAAGATAAGCGAAATGCTAACAAAATAGTTCATTAACATTCATTAATAGAAACAGGATGATAAAATGAACATCATTGATACAACACGGATAGCCATGGCCACGCTAAACGATGACATGAATAGTGCAGCTTCATTAATCATAGGATGTTTTGAAATGAAAATACGAGAATACACACGAGTGTTCACACAACAAAACACATCATAACCATAGGGTGTTTTAACAAGACTCTATATTCCTTGCTCAAGTGTAGAATCTTTGATACAATGCATGTAGCTCACGAGTCTCAAAAAAGCCTATACAAGATCCGTAGGAAGTATTTATAATGCCAAAACTGTCCGTTGGGTTTCCTTGACTGTTCGCCTTCTTGACCGTTGGGTTACCTTGCGACCCACTCCTTCTGCGACCTGGGTAGGTGATGCGACCTGCGACCTAGGTAGGAGATGCGACCTGCGACCTAGGTAGGGGATGCGACCTGCGGCCTGTCCTGTTGGTGCAACTTGCGACCTAGCTTTACTTGTCGCTCATGACTTGCTGCTACCGGGCCATGAAATATTAAGGTCAGGAACGTCAATCTGTTGCTCCTTCAGGAAATCCTGCCATGTCCTGTATTCTGCTGCTATGGGGGCAACCAGAGGTACCTCCTCCTTCAGCCTATGCACACATTCCAAAGCGTTTGGTACTAAGGTCTCCCTTTTCTGTCCGATCTGATTTGGAAGCGATGCAAGCTTGGTATAAATCCGCGCTGGAGTGGCGATGAATTTACTAAGATGTTCTTGAGATGTCGAGGGCTTTGGATCAGCTTCGGCTTGCTTGATAGGTTGCAAAAACGATTGGATGTCCTGGTCTACTTGTTCCCAGGTTTTCTCTTCTTCTAATGCCCCAAGCGATGGAATGTGATGCAACGTATGCATTGAGTCGATACCACTAATCAGGTGGTTGTACGAGGACATTACTTTGTCCAGGTCTTTGGACAATTTGTCTCCAGATTGCATCGCCATGCGGAGTTGAACCTTTGCATCCTGCGTGTGAATCCAGTCTCTCTTAGGCAAATTTTCAGGTGCCTGCGGGTGCTGTATTATCCAACCCATCATCTGGTCTAAAGCCTGTGAAGCCTCTTTGAGCTGATCTTGTCTTTGCCTGGTTTCCATTCGTGCTCTTGCCAGAGGAGCGACTGTTTGTTTGATGGTGAACATTTCACCATATACCTGTCTCATAGTCACTTCCAACACCTCACACTCCTTGAAAATGGCAAGCGAGACTTCATTTGCTGGTAGAGCTTGGTTTCGAAGTTGCTGGACTTCTGCTTGCAATTCTGCTTTCTCCTGCTCTACTATCTTTTCGCGTTGCTCAGCTGCGTGCAGTCTGTTTTGTAGAGATACTATTTCTCTACTCATCCGGGTTACATTCTCTTCCATAGCCGCGGCGAAGGAAGTACCTGCTGATGCTATCATTACCGGATTAGTTCTAGTATCCAAAACTATATCCTTGCCTGTTGACACTGCGGATGATGCAGAGGGACTTTGTGCCAACGACCTCCTCTTCTCTTGACGGATTTTGAACGAAAACTGATCAAATGTGAGTCTGGTCAGGTCGAACACATCTTCTTCCTGTCTCTGGGGTGATCTAACATCAGAGAGTTTTGTACGGCCTAGAGGTATGTCGAGAGGAGTTACCTCAAGATCGTCCAGCATGTCATCCTCCCTTTCCTCTGTGTTCTTCTCTTCTTCTTCCTTCCTCCGCCGTTCAGCTTCTGCTGCTGCTTCTATTTCGGCCCTCTTCTTCTGTTCAGCTGCAGCAGCCTGTTTCGGTTTTCTTTTGGCGTTCAGCCTCTGCTTTGTCCAGCTCTGCCTTAAGTGCCCGTTCTGCTGCAGCCTGTGCCTCCTTGCCTTCTTTTTCTTTCCTGGCCTCTTTGGCTTGCTTCTTCTTTTGTGTTGCTGTTGCACTCTTTTGGCGCGCTTCCTCATCCTCTTTTAGCTTCTTCTCCCTTTTCTTCATGGCTCTTGCCCTCTTATTCCTTTTATTTGATGAGATGGAATAGGCCACATGTTGGTTAGAGACTTCTTTAGTAAGGTGAAAGAACCTCCTAACAACATTGTCTTCTAAGCTAAATCAGGCGGGTCCTTTACGGACATGCTCGTTCCGGGTGAGGTTATCTTTCGCTTCATGTACGATTTCTTCTCTCGTCTTCCCGTCGGGCGCTCAAGATCTTGATAAGTCCACTTGAAATTGACTCTCACGGCAGTGTTCGGGGACTATTTTCTCTGGGTCTGCGGGTCATATGTTCGGTCTACGTTGTGTTCAAGCGCCTTGGGGGGGGTAACTTCTCATTGTACCATACTGCTGTCTGCCCTCACCGAAGTCTTCATGGTCGCAATGGTGAGGGGCAGAGTGGGCCACGGCTTCTTTTTGCCCTTAGACAGGATGTTGGAGAATCCGTGTGACATCTGAAAGCACACCTCCTGAATAAGCATTTTGTCCGTCACGAAGCGAGGCATAGCATGTGGCGCCTTGTAAGTTCCGAAGACTCGGATGAAGGTGTACCCAGGGAAAGGGAACCAGTGCGCCACTTTAACCAGAGTCGCCTTGGCCCGCCACGACATGCAAGGGGCGTCTTGGCCAAATAAATGTCTGTACAGTGCGGGAACAAATATTTGGGAGATCTGATCTATATCCTGTTTGTATTTGGACTCCCAAAATACCTTGAGTTGTAGATGAATTGCGCGCGTGTTCTCGGAGTCCCAGTTGTGCCCCCATCCATCAAAATCTACCCGGGCGCAAACCGCGTCTAGTAGGTACGAGGCCATGTAAAATTCAGCAGGCATTCCTTCTTCCGGGGCCAATGCCGAGTTCAAGTTGGTCTGCATCGACGTCATCAGTATGCCGGCCCAGTTGAAACGGGTGCCATGTGTTGTCACATACTCCATGATAGTAGCCCAACTGCCGCTGAAGGTGGAGCAATCTGGGCGCCCGTAAAGTCTGCAGAGCATGGCGGCAACCAATTTGTAAACCTTCCTCAGGCTCGCCACTGGGTACTCTTGGTCTTTTTTGACCTTGAACTTCTCGGGCTCCTCCCACCATTGTCTAATAGTATCAACTATTGGAACGGCGTGAGCAACAGCCCATTCTGGAGAGAAATGCTCGTTTGGGCGAGGCAGTGAGTAATAAATGTGTGCATACGAGCCTACCAGTGTAGCGAAAGCTCTGCCTTGGTGATCCCTGATCACAAACTTCTCGGGGTCTGTCTTTTGTATGATCCAGTCTATGATCTCTGGACATGGGAATATGGCTGGGTGCGCCCCTGCCAGATGTAGTTTGGACCTCTTTACCGCCAAGTATACTTCCCGGTCTGGGAGATCTTCTGGAAATTCTTCTTCCGGTGTGGCGAACTCATGATAAATTTGGTACCATCTCATGTTGTCGTCTTTTGTAAAAGTACATAGTGTATCTCGGTATATTGGGGGTGGGGACACCACCTCCAACTCATCAATCTCTTCCACTACTTTCTTGTCCCTCCTCCGAGATAACGGGGGTGCCATGTCACTAGAATCCGATAACACAGGTATGCACTCTATGTCTTCTTGAATTTCACCTGTCAAATTCAGAAAGGAATCCCACGATAAGAACGACATGGTGATAAAAACCAGTTACAATTTAGTGATAAAATTTAACTGTCACATGCCAAACTGGGCTACTGGGTCGCTGGGTCGCGGATTGCGAAAACAGAGTCCGGGCGCGACCTTGCGACCTCGCGACCAGGTCGCTGGGTCGCTAGGTCGCGGACCTCCTGAAAAATGGAAAATGCGACCTAGCGACCTCGCGACTAGGTCGCTGGGTCGGGGGGTCGCAAATCCCAGAGAAATGGAGAGAGTGCGACTTTGCGACCTCGCGACTAGGTCGCTGGGTCGCAGGTCGCAAACTGGGCTTGCCGGGGTTTTCGCGCGCGCGGCCTTGAACTCCTTTTCTCCCTTCTCTTGGGAAATTACAAGGTGGCTGAGCTCAGGGGGAGCTATGGCATGATTTCAAAAGCAAGGGATGGTGCCATGAAGGTGAATCAAGAAAAATCAGAAAGGTTTGGACAATTCTGCTTACAACAGATTCATAAAACCCTCAAAAACATAAAAGCTCAGTCAAAAGACAATTTAAGGGCCCAAGGGGAGATGGGTTTGGTAAGAAAATCACCAAAACGGAAACATCAGGAAGAAATGGCAACTTACCCGGAAAAAACGCGCCAGTTGAGCTGTCAGAGGCGTTTTCTTACAAATCGCTGAATGTGTAAAATGCGACCTGCGACCTCCCTTTTATAGAAAGTCGCACGTGCGAGCAATAAATGCGGGTCGCTGGGTCGCAAGTTGATTATTTTCGGAGTTTTGCGACCTCGCGACCTTGCGACCTCGCGACCTGGGGTCGCTGGGTCGCAAGGTCGCTGGGTCGCGCTTTTCATGAAAATTGCAAAATTGCGACCTTGCGACCTCGCGACCTGGCGACCTGGGGGTCGCTGGGTCGCTGGGTCGCAGGGTCGCATTTTCCGTTAATTTTGGGGATTTGCGACCTGGCGACCTGGCGACCTGAGGTCGCAAGGTCGCTAGGTCGCGGTTTTCTTCACTGTTTAATTTTGCGACTTGGCGACTCGGCGACTTAGCACTTTCTCTTTAGTTTTATGGGGCTCCAAAAATTTGAAATGGTGATCTTTTTTGGAGGGTGTTGTAGGGGCTACAACAAATGGCGATTCAATGGACGAACTCAGAATCTCTGCTGATGGTTAGTCTTGGTGGGGGGAGGGAGGGGCCTATGCTGACTGTTTTCTTTTACCTTGTGGTCGACATCTCCTAACTTTAGGCACCTAGCTGGGTTGCTCAATCTGCTAGTCTGCTTGGGCGCCATTCAACCAGACTTATTTTTTCAGGTGTCCGGACTGGAAGGGTCGGAGAACTCTAGGCGGCCACAGGGTCTGGTACGATGATTTTGTCCTCATCGTGTTGCTCCGCTGCCAGCGAACCTCTCGGTCCCGGCGGAGTCACTGCCTAGGAATCGTGAACGTTGCTTCGCTGCCAGTGAGCCTGGTCAGTACCCCGGTGGAGTCGTTACATCGCCTCTCTGCGCAGGAAGCCTTTCTCAATCCTTTACCCTTTATTAGTGTGCTATTGCACTTATTTTGAATGTGCCTAGGCACTTATTTAGATGTGCTCATGGCACTTATTTGAAATGGAAATTTTGCCTGGGCGGATGAGGGATCCCGACTTATTTTGCTTGCAGAGAGGTTGTTCCTGGTCTAGTATGAGGACTTTGGTTTTTCCCAGATACCCTGTCGTAGCATAGAGTACCTCTTTTCCCTCCCGGTCCGGTTGCCATTTACACTGCACTTTCTTTTGCGGACACCCTCTCAGACTGGCGAGGTAAGCTTTCCTGCTTGATGACTCGAGCTCGGTGATGTGCTACCTTTAGGTGCGGAGAACAAGTAAGCTTTTGCCGCCTTTGAGTTTATCGGGAAAGGCTTTCCATCAGCGTAGAGCCTGTTGCAGTATGCCAATATGCGTGGCTCTAACAAATCCTTCCTTAGGTTTTTATTTCATTTTATTTATATTTATATTTATATTTATATATATATATATATATATATATATATATATTTTTTTTTTTTAACAAATAAGAGACAAGGAACTATGGTACAAAACCAGACAGCCTTCGAAGGGCTGTTAAGTGAAATAGTGTTTGAGGTCATGCCCGTTTACCGGGAGGACCTCGACTCGTCCATCAAGGGTTTGTAATCTGAATGTGTGTGATCCTATCTTTTCATTAATTTGGAACGGGCCTGTCCAAAGTGCTTGGAACTTGGCATGCTTCCCCTTTTCCTCATGGGCTTTATCCCACTTAAGGACCAGGTCTCCTACTTCAAAAATTTTATTTCCCGCGGACTTTTTATCAAACCATCTTTTGATTCGGCTCTGATGGATGGCAAACTTTTCCCGGGTCTTTTGCCTTTCTTCCTCCAATTTCAGCAAGGTGTCGATTCGGTTTTGCAAGGTGGGACACGGAGTACCATGAAATTCTTGGGACAGTTGGAGGGTCGGGAGAGATAGATGAGAAGGGAGGACAGCTTCTTTTCCATACACGAGGAAAAATGGGGAGGTGCCTAAAGAGGACTTGGGAGTAATACGGTCAGCCCACAGTGCATTGTGAAGGGCATTGTGCCAATTTCGCTGGTGGGATAGGAGAGTCTTCTTAATAATACGGATGAGGTTCTTGTTAGTGGACTCAGCTAAACCATTTCCCTGGGGGTAGTAGTTTGCAGAATGTTTCAGAATAATTCCATTTTCCAGCGCAAAATCATATAACTTAAAAGATGAGAAATAAGTCGCATTATCAAAAACTAAAGAAGTCGGAACGCCAAACCTAGTCATGATGGAATGCGTGAGGAATTCTATTACCTCTTGATCGTTGATTCGGCGTAACGGTGTTGCCTCGACCCACCTGGTGAAGTAATCAGTGGCTGTAAGGATATACCGATGTTGTTTAGAAGAGTGAGGTGTGATTTCACCAATTACATCCAAACCCCATTGTTGGAAAGGTTCCTCTACTACTACTGAGAGTAGGGGTGCGGCTGGCCGTGCTTCTCGGTTGGCGAACTTCTGGCACTGAATGCATTTCCGAACATATGCATGCGCGTCTCTGAAAAGAGTAGGCCAATAGTATCCTGCACGCATTATCTTATGGGCAGTGGTATCTCCGGAAAAATGACCTCCAGCTGGTCCGTCATGCAACTCGGTTAAGATTTTATGTGCTTCGTCAGTTTCCAAGCAGCGTAACAGGACCCCATCGTGGTGTTTCTTGAACAACTTACCTTGGATCAGTTGGTGAGATGCGGCTTTTAGTCTTATTACGCGTTTCTGTCAGGCAGTAAGAGCAGGGTCCATCGTGCCTTGGGCCAAATATCTTGAAATGTCGAAATACCAAGAAGGGCTATTTTGCTGAGGCACATGGTCGCTCTGATACATGTCGATCTCTTGTTCCCAACATTCTTCTTCAATCTCACGAGCACTTGCAGCCTCTGCGGCCATTTGACATAAGCCCTGTCCTTTAACGGTATGTGCTGGTTTGAACTCTAAATCGTATTCTTGTAAACACGCCATCCAGTTGCCCCGCCTTTCGCCTAGCTCTTGCTGCACGAAAAGTGAGCGGACTGCTGGGTGCGGTACAAAAACCGTGACGTGATTTTTCAAGATGTAGGGCCTAAAATGTTTTACAGCCTTGTAGACCGCATAGGCTTGCTTGTCAATTTCTGGATAGTTTAACTCAGCTCCCTGTAGACCGGTGCTCATAAAGGAAATGGGTCGTTCATTATTATTACCATCTTTCTGCGTAAGGACGGCCGCGAGTGAGGAATCTGAAGCAAAAGTGTATAGGATGAAATCTTTGCCAAAATCTGGACATTGTAGGGAAGGAGCTTCAGCTATTGCCTGTTTGATTTTGTCAAAGGCCTCCCTTTCCGGTAGGTTCCATTGGAACGTAGCATTATTTTTTATCATTCCCTCTAATGGCTTGACTACCTGTGCGAAGTCTGATATAAATTTTCGTACGAAATTGATCTTCCCCAAAAAATATTGCATCGTTTTTTTACTCCTAGGAGGAGGAATTTGAGCAATGGCCTTTACCCGTTCCGGGTCGACGATAATACCTTGTTTAGTTATGATATGACCTAGCAAATTTCCTTCTGCCACGGTGAAAATGCTCTTCTTCGGGTTAAGTGAAATTCCATATTTTCTACATCTCTCAAAAATTTGCCTAAGGTGGCGTATATGGTCGCCCCAGTGTTTTGAAAACACGGTGACGTCATCTAAGTAGACCACCACACTTTGGCCTATCAGCCCTTTGAAGGCTATATCCATGGCCCTTTGGAAGGTTGCCCCTACGTTGATTAATCCAAAAGGCATACGCCTGAATGCGAACGTTCCCCACTTGGTTCGAAAAGTGGTCTTCAATATATCTAGTTCAGCTACCAGCACTTGGTTGTAGCCGGAGAAACCGTCTAATAGAGAGAACATTTCAGACCCGGATACGGCTTGTAATATCTGTTCCATGGGAGGCACTGGATAGTTGTCTTTGTTTGAGGCACGATTCAGATTGCGAAAATCTACGCACAAACGGATTTCGCCAGATTTCTTACGTACGGGTACCAAATTTGATACCCACGTAGAGTGACGGATTTTGAAAATAATTCGTGCATCCAAGAGCTTCTTGAGTTCTTTCAGAATCAATGGTTCCAGAGTAGGATGTACCTTTCTGAGCTTTTTCTGGAACAGCTTTGCGCCTTCCTTCATGGGTATAACATGCTGGATGATTCGAGTATCATACGTACGTAAGTCATCATATGTCCAAGCAAATACGTCCCGATACTTGCGAAACAGTTGAGTGAACGCCTGCGCCTCCTGGGTGGTGCAGTCTTTCCCAAGGTTGACGAACTTAGGATTATCTTCGGATCCCAAGTTCACTTGTCGATGGGCCAAAATGGAGCTTTGCACTTTGGGATTCGGGGGCCCACGAAAACGGCTCTGCAGATCAAAGAGTTTCTCAAGTGACACTACTCCTTTTGGCATGGGATTCCCTCTGTGTTTCTCAAACTCTTCCTGCACAGCTTGGTCGTGCTCATCTTCATCTATTGCGGCATCTTTGAATGTTTCTGAGTTACACATGAACTCTAGTACCTGTTGATCATCATCAAAGACGCGTAAGTTAGTTATGTTGTCTGGTACGGAGGGTGTATATATAATTTCAATAGAAAAACCGTCCCTCAAAGGGGTGAATCTAGCAGCAGCATTGGCCAGAGTATCTGCTGCTGCATTGTGCATCCTAAGGATAGATTTAATTCCAAATGCATCAAAACCAGAAATCAATCGCCATACCTCTTGTTGATATGCCTTTAAATGCGGAGATAAACAGTGAATAGTGTTGCGTACCTGGCGGGTGATAATCTCGGAATCTCCAATGACCTGTAAACATTTTACCTTCAATTCCAGTGCCTTTTTAAGTCCGAGGATTAATGCCTCGTACTCAGCAGAGTTGTTGGTGCACTGGAACTCTAGCCGGCATGAGATTAAGTATTTATTCTTGTGCGGGTCAAGCAATATGCAACCAGCACCAGCTCCGTCATGAGTCTTGGAACCGTCATAATACAAGGTCCATAGGTCACCTTCTGGTTCTTTCAAAGTAATAGGTTGCGGAGGGGTTTCTGTTGCTGGTGAGACAGGGGTGACTTGCTCTTCCGCGACTAATGTTAATTCAGATTGGACCTCGGGGCCTATAGGAGACTGCGGGGGTTGGTAGCATCCAAATATTGCTTCCAGAAAGCACATGCCGAGCTCTTCTTGTGCAAAGCTGATGGGTTCATTAACGGCGTCCAGATCAGTGACGGTGTGTTTCATATAAGGTTCACTTTCTACCCTGATTTGATTATTCTGCCCCTTGTAAGGAAGCCACAAGTGGGACCAGTCGGTGGCGAAGTAGCCTTGTAATTTGCTGGACCAATCTCTACTGAGCAATAGGCCGTATGCTTCCGGGATATCGACAACCACAATGTCAATGCACTGATGGACCCTAGAGTCTGACGACAAGCGAATAATGACATTGTTCAATTCTCCTACGGCTGGTACTTGTGATCTATCGAGTTGTATGATTTTTGCATCAGTTTTCTCCGGGCGAATGTTAAGTTTCTTACAGACAGATAAAGGCATGACGTTTGTAGAGGCACCGGAGTCGACTAAACAGTTGTGGACATTGAAGTTAAAAATCTCGAAGGACAAAAGGAAAGGAGGTGTGGATCCTCTTGAGTTGGTATTGATGGCGTTTACTATGGACTGTACATCTGGTCCGGCTTGCGCAGACATGTTGCTCACAGTCTTCGTAGCTGAAGTATTTGCGAAAGCCTTAAGAATGAGCTCCTTTTGATTAGTAATGCGGGCCAGCTCATAGAGAGAAATGTTTGCTCTTGTTTTCTTCATATCTTCAACAATATTATAGCCGGGCTCTGGTTGAGGGCTAGGCTCGGCGGAAGTCTTAGAGGATTCTGTCGGAAGTTTGCTCTTTTGACTCGCTCGGGTAGTGTTGTTGGGAAGTTTCTCCGGGGCAGATTGTTTTCCGTTTCCTGGGGGCAGGATTTTCCTTAGGAAAGCCCTTTTCTTGTCTTCATAGGATTGCTCGGGAACAGGTCCTTTGCTTCTGAGGCTATAATTCCGTACGGGCTGATCTTTGGGAGCATCTGCCATGTAGATATCAATGGGGGTAAGGTTTTCTCCACCTCGGATTATGTCAAAAGCAAGGATAGAAGATCCTGGTTCTTCGTTGGAGGGTGGATCCTCATCATGATCTGAAACATCATCCTCCGTCACATCTCCTGGAGTTTGGTCATCTAAAAGTTGATTAACTACTGCTGTCATGCTGCCAATCCATTGAGGGCACGTTTTTTCAGAGTGGGCAGCTTGGTGGAATGAGCAGAAGTTGTCTTTCCCTATCTCTTCCACATTGAGAGCAGCATTTGTGTTAGACGGAGGTCTGTTAGTGTTGGGATTACTTTTTCTGAAGAAAGGTTTGGGTGGTTTAGTGCTAGTTGTGGCTTCTGTGCCTTTTCTCCTTAGGTCAGTGACTTCGTTCGTTAAATGCTTGAGCGTTTTTGCCATGCTTTCAAAGTCAAATGCATCCCTATCCCTATCGGTAGTCTTAGGAGTGGAGGACTGACCTCTTTTTGTGTTAGGCTTGTGATCATCTCTCCCTTCATGATCGATGGCTCCTATCGAAAGCATGTCTTTCTCCACGGCGAGAGCAGCTTCATAATTAGCCGTAAGGGTAGCGCGTGCTTCGCGTTTGACAAAAACGGCAATGTCTCTAGGTAGGGCCTTGGTATAGTAGTCAATGGTGATCGAGTCATCCAACGCTAAGTTGGGGGGAAATTTCTACAGTATGGTAGCGAAACGTTGGTTGAAGTCCTTAACCTTTTCCTTTTTATGACACTTGATGGTGCTCAATTCAGTGAGAAGCATGGAAGGAGTTTTATCTTCTGAAAACTTATGCAGGAATGTGCGACGGAATTGGTTTCATGAAGTGATAGAGGCACTGGGGAGAGAGCGGTACCATGTGGCTTCCTTGTTTTTGAGGGTATGGGGAAACAGTCGACATGCGACATCATCGGACTAGACTCTCATGATTTGCAGAGACAAATAGAAGCTGCTGATATGATCTTCAGCTAAGGTGCCTTTCTCAGGGTCGAACTTAGGGAGATGTTTCTCCGGATGCCTAGGCAGATCTTGGAGCGGGCCCAGAAGATTTAATGGGGATTGAGCCATCCAAGCTAGGGGTTGCACTCTCCTAGCCCGCTGGTGTTGCCTAAACTCATGTTCAGATTCGTCTCCCGAACCTGAGACTGATGCTTCTGACTCGTGACGGGAGTTTTCGTCTTGGTGTCTCCCACGGTGCAGAAAATCTCTAAGATATCCCAAGTTGTGTACAGGGGGCCTCATTGGGTTTGGTTGACGATTGCGAGCTTGGTTTCCTTGACCTCGGCCTCTATCCCCTCTACCTCCGGCCCCTCGACCTCTATTTCCTTCTTCTTCGTTTCTGCGAGCTCTATTCCTTTCTCCTTCATTTCTACGAGCCCTATTCCCCCCGTCTACATTTCCTCGGCCTCTGCCTCCCTCACCATCCCCGGGTGGGGGGTGTGCCTGGTTGTTGTTTTGTCGAGTCTGGTTAGGCTGGGAGTTGGGGAAAGGCTCGGTGTCAGCAAACTCTTCGCCCTCTTGGAGGATAGGATCATTTTCTTCAACGGCATTTGCGAGGTCTTCCAACATGAGATTTACGAGCTCGGGTATGGTACTAGCAATGGCACCGTTACGGGTGATGTTCTCGGGCGGAGTTCTAGTATGGGCAAGGTATTCCATGATTGGAGTGTACCGTAAATGGTTGATAAGATCTCGGGCAGCTGGGCGCAAGGCTCTCAGCTGCTCCCTAGTGATTTCAAAATATCGAAGCTCCCTCCCTGGAATATCTTCTAGAGGAGGAGGGATAGTTTCATTGTTTATGACCTCCCCTTGGGGAGTTTGTGATGGGATGTTCGTTGTGTGCTGGGAGGCTGTCATCGGCCCTCCTTCTAGCGCCAATTCTGTTGACGGGAAAATTTGTCCGGCCAACAGTAGGGGATCTCCCCGGTAAAAAGTCCCAATTAGACCTTAAACCGTTTGGAGTAGGGATCCCATCCGGGGTGTGGGTCCGGTTACCGCTTAAGATGCCTCATCTTCCGGTCTCAAAAGAACCTGATTGAATCTGCGGGCACACACTTATTCATAGGATACGAAATACATGATTGAGGTATTAAACATGTTCACAAAACTGTGTGTAGAAAGAGAATAAATAAAACATATACGCCCGAAGAAATGCAGTTAACGGCACGTCTTTGGGGTAATGCTTGCAAGGTATCTGACCATAGAAGAAACATTTCTCAATGGCGAGACCCTTGTTACTTTCCTGAAAGATAAAAGGAAATGCTAATAGACAAAGGTATTAACATTCATTTAGAAAGCAATAAAACAACTGAACATCATTGACACAAACACAGGTAAACATGAAGCATAAATGATATTGCAGAAAATGCAGTCTCATTAATCACAAGATGTTCTGAAAATATTCAAAGAATACACACAGTGCTGCCACAGCAAAATACATCATCCGACAAAGGGGATTTAGCAAGTATTTGTATTCACATGCCTAAGAATATGATCTTCCAATACAATACAATGTAGCTCCTGAGTCTTCCCAGAAAGAAAAAAACCCTTTTACAAGCTCCCGTAGGAGTATTTATAATGCCAAAACTGTCCGTTGGGTTTCCTTGACTGTTCGCCTTCTTGACCGTTGGGTTACCTTGCGACCCACTCCTTCTGTGACCTAGGTAGGTGATGCGACCTGCGACCTAGGTAGGAGATGCGACCTGCGACCTGTCCTGTTGGTGCGACTTGCGACCTGGATCTACTTGCTGCTCAGGACTTGCTGCTGCCGGGACGCGAAATGTTAATGTCAAGGATGTCAACCTGTTGCTCTTTGAGGAAATCCTGCCATGCCCGGTATTCTGCCGTTATGGGGGAAACCAGAGGTACCTCTTCCTTCAACCTATGCACACATTCCAAAGCGTTTGGTACTAAGGTCTCCCTTTTCTGTCCGATCTGATTTGAAAGCGATGCAAGCTTGGTATAAATCCGCGTTGGAGTGGCGATGAATTGACTAAGATGCTCTTGAGATGCCGAGGGCTCTGGATCAGCTGCGGCTTGCTTGATGGGTTGCAAAAACGATTGGATGTCCTGGTCTACTTGTTCCCAGGTTTTCTCTTCTTCTAATGCCCCAAGAGATGGAATGTGATGCAAAGTATGCATTGAGTCGATACCACTAATCAGGTGGTTGTACGAGGACATTACTTTGTCCAGGTCTTTAGACAATTTGTCTCCAGATTGCATCGCCATGCGGAGTTGAACCTTTGCATCCTGCGTGTGAATCCAGTCCCTCTTAGGCAAATTTTCAGGTGCCTGAGGGTACTGCATTGTCCAACCCATCATCCTGTCTAAAGCCTATGAAGCCTCTCTGAGCTGCTCTTGTCTTTGCCTGGTTTCCGTTCGTGCTCTTGCCAGAGGAGCGACTGTTTGTTTGATGGTGAACATTTCACCATATACCTGCCTCATAGTCACCTCTAACACCTCACACTCCTTGAAAATGGAAAGCGAGACTTCATTTACGGGTAGAGCCTGGTTTCGAAGTTGCTGGACTTCTGCCTGCAATTCTCCTTTCTCTTGCTCTGCTATCTTCTCGCGTTGCTCAGCTGCATGCAGTTTGTTTTGTAGAGATACTATTTCTCTACTCATTCGGGTTACATTCTCTTCCGTAGCCGCGGCGAAAGCAGTACCTGCTGACGCTATCATTACAGGATTAATCCTAGTGTCAAGGACTATATCTTTGCCTGTTGCCACTGTGGATGCGGCAGAAGGGCTTTGTGCCAGTGACCTCCTCTTCTCTTGCCGGATTTTGAATGAAAACTGATCAAATGTGAGCCTGGTCAAGTCAAACACATCTTCTTCCTGTACATGGGGCGATCTGACATCAGAAAGTTTTGTACGGCCCAGAGGTATATCGAGAGGAGTTACCTCAAGGTCGTCCAGCATGTCATCCTCCCTTTCCTCTGTGTTCTTTTCTTCTTCTTCCTTCCGCCGGCGTTCAGCTTCTGCTGCTGCTTCTATTTCGGCCCTCTTCTTCTGTTCAGCTGCAGCAGTCTGTTCGGCTTTCTTTTGGCATTCAGCCTCTGCTTTGTCAAGCTCTGCCTTAAGTGCCCGTTCTGCTGCGGCTTGTGCCTCCTTTTCTTCTTTTTCTTTCCTGGCCTCTTTGGCCTGCTTCTTCTTTTGTGTTGCTGTTGCACTCTTTTGGCGCGCTTCCTCATCCTCCTTTAGCTTTTTCTCCTTTTCTTGTTGGGCTCTTGCCTCTGCTTCCTTTTGTTTGATGGATGGAATAGGCCCTGTGTTGGTTCGAGACTTCTTTAGTAAAGATGAAGAGGAACCTCCTAACTGACGACTTCTGTCTTCCAAGCTCTGATCATCTGGGTCTTCCTGGACTACGTCAATTCCCGGAGCAAGTTGTCTTTCAGCATTATACCAGTTTCTTCTCTCATCTTCCGCCGGGCGCTCAAGATGCTGATAAGTCCACTTGAAATTGGCTCTTCGGCAATGTTCAGGAACTATTTTCTCTGGATCATATGTTCGGTGTTCAAGCGCCCCGAGCTGATAACTTCTCATTTCTTCTGCTTCTGCTGTTACTTCCCTGAAGTCTTTAACTGTGAATGCACCGATGGTGAGGGGTAGCGTGGGCCACGGCTTCTTTTTTCCTTTAGAGAGGATGCTGGAGAATCCGTGTGACATTTGAAAGCATACCTCCTGAATAAGCATTTTGTCTGTCACGAAGCGAGGCATAGCATGTGGCGCCTTGTAAGTTCCAAAGACTCGGATGAAGGTGTATCCAGGGAAAGGGAACCAGTGTGCCACTTTAACCAGAGTCTCCTTGGCCCGCCACGACATGCAAGGGGCGTCTTGGTCAAATAAATGTCTGTACAGAGCGGGAATAAATATTTGGGAAATATGATCAATATCCTGTTTGTATTTGGACTCCCAAAATACCTTGAGTTGTAGATGAATTGCGCGCGTCTACTCGGAGTCCCAGTTGTGCTCCCATCCATCAAAATCTACTCGGGCGCAAACCGCGTCTAGTAGGTATGAGGCCATGTAAAATTCGGCAGGCATTCCTTCTTCCGGGGCCAATGCCGAGTTCAAGTTGGTCTGCATCGACGTCATCAGTATGCCGGCCCAGTTGAACCGGGTGCCATGTGTTGTCACATACTCCATGATAGTAGCCCAACTTCCGCTGAAGGTGGAGCAATCTGGGCGCCCGTAAAGTCTGCAGAGCATGGCGGCAACCAATTTGTAAACCTTCCTCAGGCTCGCCACTGGGTACTCTTGGTCTTTTTTGACCTTGAACTTCTCGGGCTCCTCCCACCATTGTCTAATAGTATAAACTATTGGAACGGCGTGAGCAACAGACCATTCTGGAGAGAAATGCTCGTTTGGGCGAGGCAGTGAGTAATAAATGTGTGCATCTGAGCCTACCAGTGTAGCAAAAGCTCTGCCTCGGTGATCCCTGATCACAAACTTCTCGGGGTCTGTCTTTTGTATGATCCAGTCTATGATCTCTGGACATGGGAATATGGCTGGATGCGCCCCTGCCAGATGTAGTTTGGACCTCTTTACCGCCAAGTATACTTCCCGGTCTGGGAGATCTTCTGGAAATTCTTCTTCTGGTGTGGTGAACTCATGATAAATTTTGTACCATCTCATGCTGTCGTCTTTTGTAAAAGTACATAGTGTATCTTGGTATATTGGGGGTGGGGACACCACCTCCAGCTCATCAATCTCTTCCACTACTTTCTTGTCCTTCCTCCGAGATAACGGGGGTGCCATGTCACTAGAATCCGATAACACAGGTATGCACTCTATGTCTTGTTGAATTTCACCTGTCAAATTCATAAAGGAGTCCCACGATAAGAACGACATGGTGATAAAAACCAGTTACAATTTAGTGATAAAATTTAACTGTCACATGCAAAACTGGGCTACTGGGTCGCTGGGTCGCGGATTGCGAAAACAGAGCCCGGGCACGACCTTGCGACCTCGCGACCAGGTCGCTGGGTCGCTAGGTCGCAGATCTCCGGAAAATTGGAAAATGCGACCTAGCGACCTCGCGACTAGGTCGCTGGGTCGCAGGGTCGCAAATCCCAAAAAATGGAGAGAATGCGACTTTGCGACCTCGCGACTAGGTCGCTGGGTCGCAGGTCGCAAACTAGCTTGCCGGGGGTTTTCGCGCGCGCGGCCTTGAAACTCTTTTTCTCCCTTCTCTTGGGAATTTACAAGATGGCTGGGCCCAGGGGGAGTTGTGGCATGATTTCAAAAGCAAGGGATGGTGCCATGAAGGTGAATAAAAAAAAATCAGAAAGGTTTGGACAATTATGCATACAAGAGAATCATAAAACCCTCAAAAACATAAAAGCTCAATCAAAAGACAATTTAAGGGCCCAAGGGGAGATGGGTTTGGTAAGAAAATCACCATAATGGAAACAGCAGGAAGAAATGGCAACTTACCCGGAAAAAACGCGCCAGTTGAGCTGTCAGAGGCGTTTTCTTACAAATCGCTGAATGTGTAAAATGCGACCTGCGACCTCCCTTTTATAGAAAGTCGCACGTGCGAGCAATAAATGCAGGTCGCTGGGTCGCAAGTTTATTATTTTTGGAGTTTTGCGACCTTGCGACCTTGCGACCTGGCGACCTGGGGTCGCTGGGTCGCAAGGTCGCTGGGTTGCGCTTTTCATAAAAATTGCAAAATTGCGACTTTGCGACCTAGCGACCTGGGGTCGCTGAGTCGCAGGGTCGCATTTTCCGTTAATTTTGGGGATTTGCGACCTGGCGACCTGGCGACCTGAGGTCGCAAGGTCGCTAGGTCGCGGTTTTCCTCAACTGTTTAATTTTGCGACTTGGCGACTTGGCGACTTAGCAATTTCTCTTTAGTTTTATGGGGCTCCAAAAATTTGAAATGGTGATCTTTTTTTGGAGGGTGTTGTAGGGGCTACAAG